>CM031695.1:28611732-28626732 GCA_018466805.1 Hippocampus abdominalis
AGAAAATGTCATTTTAACAAAGACGTCGGCGTGCCGCTCGGGTTTTATTACTCCCCGCAAATCAAGACGTTAACCTTTTTTTCGCCCTCAATAAAAGTATGATTTTCCTGTCCGAAGCTGTCGTCGCCTACTCGCGCGGCCAGACAAATATCTGTGGCCGGTTCACGCTCGGTAGCTTGAGATTTTTCCCTTTCTGCTCCCCCAGTTTCGCGTCGCGACCACCGAAAAGCCGTAGACGCCTTTTGTCGGCATCCGTGTCGGGCGGCGCGGACGGTTCGAGCGCTTTTCCGGGTACGCTCGTTCCTGTCATGAGTTGCGGCTTACTGACTTGATCTTTTAATCAACTGAAGCTTCACTTTCCTGGCCGTGCGTCGTCTTCCCAATATATCGGCCGTATTTTCACCCCCCCCCTACTTTTCCCTTGACTATGAAATCATCCCGTGTCAGTTCCCGCCGCCGTTTCTGCTTTACAAATCGCGAGCGGCCGCTGGCTCGCCGCGGCAGAGCCGCCCGCCAGCTGGAACGACGTTCGCGGGGAGCAGGAAAAAGGGCGGCGGGAGTGTTTGAGGCGAAGCGCACGGTATGGGGGGGGGGGGGGGGGTGATGGACCGAGCGGGACCATGAAAGGGAGGAACTGAAGTGGGAAGGGGGCATGCGAGCGAAGGTCCTTTTTGGCGAGGTGGGCCCCGCTCGTGAACTTCATATGAATTTCGGCGGCTGGGAAAAAGGTGTGCGAAATGTGTTTTTATGGCGGCGGGGAGCAGAATGTGTTGAAGGGACTGCCAGGGAAGGTCAGGGAAAGGTCCAGAGGTTCATAAACGCGCCCCCCCCCCCCATTCCTGTGCCGGGACGCACTCCTGACTTCTGTTTACCAAAGTCAGACATCACGTCGTCTTCTGCTCCGTGTCAAACGGATACGGATCTACCTTGACTTGCGAGTTTTTGCGTTGAACAAGCGAGCTTCAGATACACCACCGCTTCAGTCAAATCGAACGAAAATGGAGCAACTAATGCCCTTGCATGTGGGCAAGGAGAGCCACGGTCATCGTTTCATGAATGAAACAAACACACAAAGAATGAGATCGCTAGCAAGGAGCTGCTTTAGGCCACAGCTCACACCCGGTTTCTCACACACCGATGAACCAGACCACTTTGCTTTTTTTAACAATACAGTCAAACCTCGGTTTTCGTCCATAATCCGTTCCAGAAGGCTGTTCGAAAACGGAAATTGTTGGAAAACCGAAACCACGCTCTTTTGAAAATAAAAATGTTTACTGAACAGGAAGCGTCACTTCCTCATGTAAGGAAGGCGAGAGGAGTCAAATGGTGCATTCAAGTGCGCTCAGCTTGTTGGAGAACCGAAATTTGTTCGTCATCCGAGGCATAAAAAACTCGAAATTTTTGGTGGAAAACCAAATTGGTCGAGAACCGAGACGTTTGAAAACCGAGGTTTGACTGTACAGTTGCTATTTGTTTTTATATCACGAGTTAGTTTTGTTGCTCGGCGAGAGCGCCAAACATCAGTTTTGTTGCGTTCCGCTTCTCCAAGCAACAAGTGCGCGAGAGGGGCGAGGCAAACAATGCCGGAGATGAATATCTTTCGTTTGTCGTTTGTTGGATGTTTGTTACTTGCGTGCGCTTGTATCTGAGACTTTATCTTATTTCTCCCACGCCTACAGGTGATAACTGCAGATACCAAGTTGTGACACATGTAAGTTTTTTGATTCTTTATTTGATCGGGATTCTTGGTGCGGGTGCGGAGGCGGGGTGGAGGTGGGGGGTGTTCATTCTCTCACATTCCTGTTATCCAAAGAGTAATTTGACAGTAAAAATGAGGCAGTCAGCTATTTTTCAGTTTTCTATTATTTCATCAGAAAGATTTCAACTTGCTTGTTGATTTTGTGTCCTTGTGACTTCCTCTCGCGCTTCACCTCTACTTACGATGCGTCCAGTTCCATTCACGTTGTCAATGTTATGTTTCATCGAAAAGAGGCGCGCCCCCGTCTCATTCTGAGGGAAACTGAGGGAGGGTGGGGGGTGTCGGGGGGGGGGGGGGGGTAGTCGGGGCAGATTTCAAATTTTCCTCCAGTCGCCGCGCACGCACACGAGACATCTGCGCGGCAGATTTTGATTGTTTCTTTTTGGAGTTTCTCTTTCATCCCGCTCCTCGTCATCTGAGGAACATCAAGCGGCGGTTCATGGAAATGTCAGTGCATGGGGGTGGGGGGGTGGTGGGGGGCGGAATAGGCAGCGGCGGTTCCGAGGGCGAGCTGCTGACCACTGTTTTACACCTTTACAACTAAACATGTTTTAAAACAACAACTGACTGTCAACTTTCTCATTTTATCGGGATCGATTGTATCAGCACAACGGGCTTTTCTACCTTGCGACGACGAGGCGCTCTAAAGCGGTCAGAGCTGCGCGGCGCCTCTTGTCCACACGCCGGCTGCTAAACTTGGACTTTGGAAAACTTTAACTCGCTCTGTCACACGCACACACTCATGGCCAACAACGAGGCACGCGAGGGACATTTTCGGGGATAGTCCAAAACTCTTGACTCATGCCGACTTCAACCTCTGAAAATACCAAAACAATCCACACAGTATTTGGGATTTTATGGGTATCCTACCTTTTTCTCCACATGGACATTTGCGACAGAGCAAAAGCTTGACTTTGCATGTTCGTCACCAAGATTTCTGTGCACATCTGTACCTCTGCCCACATCTCGTTCTCAATTTTGATATTTTCTGAGATTGACGGGCGTATAAGTAGAGATGTGCACGTGAATTTTGATAACGATTGGTCATAGATTTTAGTCATAAAGTAACATTAAGCATTTCTACCTTGCTTGGTTAAGACTGTACCCATTTTTGGCATGTAGGCATGGCTAGCTAGCTAGCTAGCTAACCACATGTCACACATGTCCACAATGGAGATGACTCTCAGTCATTGCACATTTTCAACACTTACGTAAACGTCCTTCAAACACGTCAACCGTTCACCGTCTTCCCCATGATAAGATGGAACGGAATCCCTTCCGAATAAGCGCGGCGTCGGGTTCGTTGGGAAATGACGCGAGCGTGACAGAGACGTGTTGCGACGGCGCGCCAGTTGAGGTCAGCGTGAGATTTACCGCCCCAAGACGAGGCGCGACAACAAACATACGCAAAAGGGCGGTTTGGTGTCGCCACTGAAAGATGCCCTTTGTTCTCACGCCGGGGGAAAACATTATGGCTGCAATTAAGACATTATCCGCGTTAAATGTGTCCACCAATTATCTCCTAATCATCACTCAGAGTGTCGCGCAATGGCTTCCAGGCCCTGACGCCAGCTTTCGGGCTCCATTTCCACATGATAGAGAGCACATTGATGGCAAACCACTTCCTTCCCTACCTTAATCATTATCATTATGTCTCCATTTTTTTTTTTTTTTTTGCGTTTGTTTTGAAAAATGTCGACCGCACTCTCTTTCTCTGAGGCTTTCTCGGCATTTCAAAACAATTGACGCCATGATTGAATTTTAGCAGCTGAATACCAGCCGGGGTTTTTTTGGGAGAGACGGTCATTTTTGACGATTTCGGCTTATTTTTGAAGGCCTACATAAAATTAAGTTCTGTAGCTATATAAGCGTGGAACCTACCAGAAGAAACTTTCACCCTCTTCTTTCATCATGGAAAAAAAAAAGTTTATTTCAACAGTTGCACATTGGTAAGTTTCTTGAAAGTACTCCTTTCCAAGAAAAATTCAGAGGAAAACGGTTTTTGTGAAAGGATGCGTTCCAAGCGGAATTTAGACTTTTATGCTATTTATATATATACACAGTCAAACCTCGGTTTTCGAACGTCTCGGTTCTCATCCAATTCGGTTTTTGACCAAAAATTTCGATTTTTTTTTAATGCTTTGGATGACGAACAAATTTCGGTTCTCGAACAAACTGAGCGCACTTGAATGCACCACTTGACTCCGCTCGCCTTCCTTACACGAGGAAGTGACGCTTCCTCGTGTTGCTTTCCATTGTGAGCAGACGTGTTCAACAAACATTTTTATTTTAAAAAGAGCGTGGTTTCGGTTTTCGAACAATTTTGGTTTTCGAACAGCCTTCTGGAACGGATTATGGACGAAAACCGAGGTTTGACTGTATATATATATATATATAATAATGTACACTGAATTTGTGATACTTCAAATATCTAAACAAATTGCAAAATATCAATGTATTGCAAGAACACCACATCGATGCATGAACTTTGCATGAACTTTTCACGAACGTTGAACTTTGTTCTCACCGCAACACTGCTCTCGCACGCCACCTTGCCACGTGCGATCATCGTACTGTACGCACACACACACACACACGCTCACTCGCTCACTCTTTTAATGTGCGGACCAAGATGGGATGAGAGCCACTCCTGTCATCTAGTGGTGATTCATCATACTGAAATCGTTCCCAAAGCCTTGATACTTATTGAGAAGCTGCGTGAAGCCCTTTATAAAATTATATTATTATTATTAAAAAAAATCTATTAAAAAATACCCAAAACATAATTTTACATTTTGGCGCTAAATGATGGGGTTTTTTTTTTTGCAAACGTCAATCTCCATTTTGCCATGAAATGAGTTAACTCTACAGGCGGTGTTTTGGTAACATTGTGTTCGTCATCTCGCGTCAGTGCCTTGAAAACAGTTTGAAATAGTAAAACGCGACCCCAGCTTCAGGGTGGCTACTCGCTTAAGTTTCTACCAAATCATAAAATGGCAGGAGGAAAGAATCATGTATTCAAGCAAAACTGCAGTTGTGTTCCGTGGATTGTCACAAGACTTTTTTTTTTCCTTTTTTTAGTTCTGTGAGACATTGAGGACCTCAATTGTAGTTAAAAAAAAAAAAAGAAAAATTCACACGCTTGAGCCACCGCAGCCAATTTCACGAGAGCGAACCCACCATCTGTTGATCGCAGTGAGGCATCCGTGTCATTCGTGCCAAAACACGCGGGCGATTCATCGACATCAAGCCCTAAAACCGTCATTGCCGAGTGGTATCGTTGACCGAGTTCTCCTTGCTTCTTTTTTTTGGCGGGTCCGAAATGCAACCGTGCGCACTGTGCGCCCTCTCGGAGTGAACTTGACCAAAAAAAAACATGCGCACGGCGACAACTCACACGTCATCGCTGTCCAAGGACACGAAGCACAAGTCAAAGTTCACAGGTTAACTAAGGGGACTCAGAAACTGAATGAGGAGCAGGGGGGGGGGGGAGGTTGGCAAATGTGGTTAGGTGGGGGGTGGGGGGGGGTGAAATTTGCATCTGGCCTCCAGATGGTTTGTGAGTCATCCTCGGGTTAGATGAGCACACATACACATGCACCACACGCGTGCGCACACGCACACCGTGTAGAAGAGCACTTTTTGGCTTCCCCCGTTGAGACGAGATCATTCCCAGCTTGGGTCGATCCAGGGGTAAACTTGACACCTGACACACACACACACACACACACACACATATGCACACACGTGCAAGGCAAGCAGGACTGTACACATTACAGATGAAGCACACTTGAACTAGGATGGGCATTTATTTCATTTTATAACGGTGGATCTTCCACTATAGGTTCAGCAAAATCCATGAAACCTCATTTAAAAGGTCATAGCGTGGGATGTTCTTGTCTTTTTTTTTTCTTTTTTCTTTTTTTTAACTACGGCAAGACGTTATGGTGACGTGCGCGTCGGCGGTAAACACAACGGGTGAGTCGACCCCACCTGCCGATGACCCCGGTGACATCATCTTCCCTCGCGCTCCGATAAACGACTCGAACGAGCACTGTACGCCTCGTCTGGCAGTTGACAGTGAAAAGCCAAAGATAAAGCATCGCAGATCGTATCGGATCACACGCATGTGTACGCGCGCGCAGATTGTGTGTGTGTGTGTGTGCTCCAGAGGTCACAACCTTTGATGTCTTCCTGGAACTGTTGTGTAACTTGGGATGTTTTGGCGAGTTGGTGCCAACGCACTCTGTGTGTGTGTGTGTGTGTCGCCTCTCTGACACACATTTGCAGATGTTTATGTGGTTATGTTGTTTTGATGTCCTCCAAATTTTTCGACTGCTTTTGGTTTGTTGGGGTGAAGTCGTGCATGGCTTTTGGCGTTGTGGACAAACAAGTCAGCTGTTAATCACCAGAACTCAAGTAGTGTGTGGGTTTTTGTCAGTTCCATGTTTGGACGTGCGTGCGTGTGTGTGTGTGTGTCCCTTGGCCTCCCCCAGCCCTCCATCTTCTGCTTGGTTTTATTTCCATCTGATGGAGTGCATGTGTGTATAGCCAAATTTAAAGTGTGAGAAAACATGTTATACCAATGCTCATAAATCATTGGTCCGGCATGTGGAAAAATCAAACATCGATTCTCGATATTAACTCTGCGGACGCTTTATTTCAAGTATGTTTTTCCCAGCGGGTCGGCTTGGAAGAAGGTTTCGCCCAGAGGTTTGTATTCCACTGTAATGGCTAACAGATCCCTGTAGATGGTGACATTGCGTCACTTTGGATTTGAGTTAAACACAGCTTTTGAGGAGAAGATCAAGATTAGCCAGTGACTCTTGCCCCGTGTTGTCAATAATAAGCGATGGAAATCAATCCAAACTTGATTCATACAGCTTTTTTCATACAGAGATTGTAATTCAAAGTGCTTTCCGGATTAAAATGATTCCCGAAACGCACGGGGAGCCAATGCAGTGATGTCATCTTGGCCTGCCTGCTGGTCTTCATCATGTGCTACAATTTATTTGGTTAAAGTTACAAACCTGAAATACTCGTTTTGGGATGACCAGAGAGCAAGGCCTTATAGTAGTCAATACGTCCGGTAATAAACGCACATATCAGTATCTGAAGAATGAGGTGGACTCTGGTGATGTTCTTTAAGTGGTAAAAACCTTTTTCAGTCAGCTCAGAGCCATGCCCAGGTTTTTCACTGATGTGGTTGGCTTAAAAGACAGTAACTGTAATTTAGGTCAAAAGTTTCTCTCTCTGGGCCTCAGGACCGATGACTACAATTTCACTTTTGTCGTGGTTAGGTTGGAAAAAGTGTTCTGCCATCCAGGATTTGACATCGAAAATGCAGTTAAAAGGGCCATCCATTGGCTTTGTGTCACCAGGGGACACGGAGATGTGCCACCATGTACGATCTATGAAAATCGCCTCTGTGTCTTCTGATGACATCACCGAGAGGGAGCAGGTTTAACCCTCATGCGGTATTTTTAAGCGGCTGCATGAATGGTATTACGTCCCAAAAATGTCCCTCTTCCAATGTGCAACAACTTTTTTCACTTTAAATTTTTTTTCACTTTCAACCCCTCCAAATGTTCAGTGGGAATTGGCCAAGACATAGATATACATCCTATGCAAAATTGTTTTGTCTGTGGTGTCCATTTGTCCAACAGTCCAAAATCGTCCGAAATGTCCAATTTTGGGATAATTACTGCATGGGGGTTAAAAAGCACGGGATCTAAAATCGACCCCTGGGGCACACCGCATGTGAAATGGCAACATGTTGGAAGTCTGACAAGTTTAGGCAACTCTCGCGCTCACACAGCGTGTACATGTATGGCGCAAACAGCGTTATGTGTTGCAGTAGGTCAGCTCTGAAAATCGCTGGCAGTGAAAAGCACATTCCTTGTTCATGTTTGCAGTGTGATTCCTTCTGTTATTTACCTGCTGAAGAATGTTCATGTGCTTGTAAAACACACGTAAACACACACACACACACAGACACGCCAGAGCTTTGAAAGGCCGGCTCACCTTGCCAATACATGGTTTTGCTCTTGCGAGCCGCGGGGGTTGGCGTCGCAACAAGCGCAGGTGTTTCCGAGGTAAAAGAACGGTCGCCACGTTCGGCGAATCCTGCAGGATTGATATCGTTTCGTGGCTGTTTTAGTTACACTAAACTAATTTTGTGTGGGTTTAATGTGTCCCGATACTTTTACCTTCTTCACTTTCGTAGACATTGCAGCGAATGTCACGGTGTAACGTCACATTTTGTTATTGTGCGCGCTCACAAGCGCTGGCCGCCGCAAGTGGACTGCAGCTGCTTTGAGGCGCGCGTTTTACCCCTTTTTTTTTTTTTTTTTTTAATGCGGCGAGGTCGGGATTAGGTGAGCGTTAACGACAACGCCGATGTTACGTAAAATCACACATGCCAACACATAGTTGTGAAAGTGAGTCCTGTGGGGAGTTGAGAGTTGACAAGGTTAATAGGTGAAAACGATTCCGCTTCTCTCACACACACACATGCGCGCATTCAGGTCGAGTAGAGGTAATGATGACACTGTTGGCGCAATGTTCTCACACACGCACGCACACATGCACACATGCACACGTGGGCCCGGGTCAGGCTGAGGCTGAAGTTGAAGATTTGCTTTTCAGTTGGAGCCCACAGAGTAATAAATAAAATGAACAGACCTTGTAGCGACACACTCACACACACACACACACAAAATCAGACAGTAGGTAACATAAGATGCGCCATTGCGCTCTAAATATAAGAAATGGGCCCATAAAGTTATATAAAACATTTTTGTGGCCATGATTTGACCACAAAGCAAGGACTGTGTATCACCAAATCAGACCGCAGCATAACTTGTCCTCAGCAGTATAAGCCCGCTGTCACTGTCTATAAAAAACAACTTGGAAGCGTTCGCGGTGGTAGCATTGCTAACATTAGCCTCCGTGTGAACAGGAATTGTTTGCGTCGAATGGCGGGAAATTGCGTGGAGCGTGCGTTAAGATTCAAATGCGGCGACGGACGACAAGTATTTTTTGCCGTAATTCGGGAACTCTTGCTTCCAGGACAAAAAGTTCCCCGGAACTGAAAGTACCCAGAACCAAAAGTCCCATCAAGCTATAGTGGGAGTGCCATGGGAACTTTTCTGCCGATGAAAAGAAAATGTAACCAAATGTCCGCAGAACTTGAGGTGAATATTCCGCTTCAGGTTGTGCCCAGATTTTATGAATATTTGCTTCGTGGCTTAAAACCAAAAGTTCCTCAAAATTTTCTTTCTTTTCTTTTCTTCTTCTTCTTCGTGGCTTAAAACCAAAAGTTCCTCAAAATTTTCTTACTTTTCTCTTGGGGTGTGGCAAAGAGTCATCAATTGATTTTTGTTTTTGTTTTTGCGATGGTCCATTTCAGTGGCGTTCGTTAAATCAAGTGAAAGTTAGGATGTGTGTGTGTGTGTGTGTGTGTGTGTGTGCGTGTGTGTGTTTTAGGTGTTGCAGGTCTCGAAGAAAGGCAGGTCACAAGTTCAGCACCCCGTGTGAAGTTATGGGAGACTTGCAGTGTGTGTGTTGTGGAAAGTGGGGGTGTGACAATGTGTAAAGGTGCGTTTCGGGTTACAGCTGGCGGCGGTGAAGGGAGGGGGTTGGGGGGGGGGGGTGGAAGTTTGCTTGCACCGGGTGAGAGTTTTGGGGTTGCCGAGAGGCGACGGGGTGAGTCGAGTGTTAGCGGGGCAGGAGCCGCAGAGTCGAGTTTCGGGTCAAAAGGTGTCGGGAGGAAGCGGAGGAGAAGGTCGTGGGCAAGAAAGCGAGAAAGTGGAGCTCGTGGGGGGGGTCGGGGGGGGGTTGGCGAGGTGGCGGCTGGGATTCGCGGCAATTTGCTTCTTTGTGCAGTTTTTGGGACTGTCATCTGCGTACGACTACACAAGTGTCAATATTGTGGAAGTAAACAATACTAAATAACAATATTCAATATTCCACTCACTAGCGTCAACAATCAGTTGCCTAATTTGTATTAATAATATTCTGATTACTATCTGGGTTGTGGAATATGAGTTAAGATGAAAAACCCACCCGCTTGTCTCATTTCGCCACTTGGTCTCGACTGAAAATGACATCAGGGTACCTTAAGGCCCGTGGCGACACCGAAGCCTAACCCGAAGCGAGGCTTGCTAGCCAACATTGCGAATGATCTTTTTTTTCGTCAAGGGTTCGCTCAAGATTGCCAAGACGTTCGTCAACAGATTTAATGCTCGCAAATAGTATTTCTTGTCGCCATCCAATTTTGAAGACGTTGGCGCCAAGTGACGTCAGTGGCGCTCCTCGTTAGGGTTCCCCTTGACGGCAATTGCAGTTGGCGGCGTTCAAAGAGTTCAGGGGGCGGGGCTTAGTGAGCGACGTCAGGTTAGCTTGCGTGTGAGCGTTCCGGCCTGAGTTCCAACATCATCTCCTTATGAGTGTGTTCATTTTGCTTGTCATTGCTCCAGCTCCTTATGGAATTTTTTTTTTTTGGGGGTGGTGATCTGAAAAAGTCCAGAGCCGGGCGTCGAAAACAACGAGCCGACTTCGCTCCCCCCCCCCCCCCCCCCCCCCCCCCCCCCCTTCCCGTCAGCGCTCATCAAACAGTTTGCCCTCTGGAAGACCCTCGCACGAGCGTCCTCGAGCCCCTCAACTATTCCAGTAATGTGGAAGTGTTTACAAGCGCGCGTGTCTCCCAGCGTCCCGCAATATTATTGTGCTTGGCTGCAGCGCCCATCAGCCTAGCATGGAGCGAAATGCTAACTCCACCTGGGCTTTCTTTTTCTTCGATAGCTTTCCTCAAAAGTCCAAAACGCGGCCCGGCCAACTCCGTGGAAAGGGCATTTTTTCGTGGCATCGGGAACACTTGGGCGATGACTTTCAACAAAATGCGGGCGAGCCGGATGGAACCACGCGATCGGCTTCCCTCTTTAGCCGAATCATTTGTCAGGACAGGCCTTTATGATGTGTTTACGGCTACGATACCGAAGCTGGACAGAAATGTGTGCGCACGCTCGCCATCATCATCATCATCATCATCATCATCTCCATCAAATATGTCATTGCCGGGTCAAGCAAAAAAAACAAAAAACAAAAAAGAAAACCTTCCATGAAAAAATCCCAAATCTTGGCCTGCTCAAGCCTGATTGGAAATCTTTGTGTGCATGCATGTGTGTGTCCTCCAGCCAGCGAGCCATGACTTGAGTGCAGACAGATGCAGAATCCATTGATGGAGAATGAAAGCGAGAACTGGCTCGGCGCACAAACGTTGGCCACACTCACCGAATAAAGTCGCTCGCCAGGTAATATGAGGGCGAGAAAGAGTAGAAAGAAAGAGAGAGAGAGAGAGAGAAGTGAAGGATGGATAATTACCCCTCAAAGAATGAAAATAATGAAAATGGGAGTTTATTTTCCTTTGACGGTCAACTTTAATTTCCTATAATTCCCTTACGGGCAAAGATTTTTTTGGGGGGGGGTGGGGAGGGGGTGGGGAATTTTCAAGGTGAGCTCACTAGAGGGAGCCCAAGCGGACGCTCACCTGACGCCGCGGATGTTGAAACCCGACGGAGACTTTTGCTCCCCGACAATCCGAACCATCCTCACGGCCACGTGCGGTGGAGGCGCGAAGCGTTCACGCAGCGCAAAAAGAGGAATGTTAACAGTCACGCTTATTTGAGGAATGCAGAAAGCGTGAAATGAAAAAAGGAAAAAAGCGTTCAGTTACGGGAATCCAACCGAGTGCTGACCGGCTCGTTTTCACCGCAACACAAAGAACGGAGTGTGTGTCTTGTGTTTGCACGACTTGGACTATTTGGCGGCGGCGAGCGGATACATTTCCCCGCTCGTCTTCCCGCTACATGACAGCGGAGAGTTTGAAGGCCCATAAATGCTCCCTTGGACGCCGTCCCGTCTAAAAATAAGTGAACGGGTCAAAAACGTGGAGGTTTCCATTGACTGTCTTGTATCTCTATCGTTTCCACAATGTGGCAGCTGACACACACGTTTATTATCCAGCCTCAACACCAGCCAACGGGGCAAAAGTACTCGCACTCGCTACTTAAGTAGAAGTTCGGATTCTCGGGTGGGGAAAAATACTCAGAATGACGGATTCAAGTCATTTCATGAAAGACTTTGTCACGCGCGGACGTACGATTGGGAGGTTGAAGGCGATCTCCAAGTGCCCACCTCGCCGCCCCTGAATTTACATCATCCGCAAGTGGAGATCTTGCAGTTCCTTATTAACGGGCACTACCGTAGCACGGCTTCCAGGGAGCGAGTCCGTTATGTTTCCACCATGTGGACCGCACGCCTCGGGAATGAGGGGAGCCACTCTAACTAGCTGGGCATCAGGTTGGTTGTGTTCACTCCCACAACGCCGTAAATGCCCATTTCGAACTGCAGCCCTCTACGAAAATTGCAAAAGAAAGAACCCCACCCATGTGCACTTGGCACGAGGCTTGCAATGAGCATGAAAATTGGTGAAACTATTTTTCACCACTTCAGTTTTCAAGATTTTTGCAAAGCGCACTTTCGAGTCCCCACTGCCCTGTGATGTAAGTGCTTGAGCGGCATCATCAGCACGATTGTGACAAGCAGTTTGCTCGCCAGCGATGACTACACTCGAAAATGCATCTTCCATTCAGATACTCTGCTGTCAGAGCGCCTCATTGTTGGCTACGAGTGCATGCGCATCACGGAGAAAAGGCAGAAGAGTGAGGTTATTTATTTATTAGTACAGTCAAACCTCGGTTTTCGTCCATAATCCATTCCAGAAGGCTGTTCAAAAACCGAAATTGTTCGAAAACCGAAACCGCGCTCTTTTGAAAATAAAAATGTTTACTGAACACGTCTGATCACAATGGAAAGCAACACGAGGAAGGCGAGAGGAGTCAAATGGTGCATTCAAGTGCGCCCAGTTTGTTCGAGAACTGAAATTTGTTCGTCATCCGAGGCATAAAAAACTACATTTTGGGTCGAAAACCGAATTGGTCGAGAACCGAGACGTTCGAAAACCGAGGTTTGACTTTAAATCTGATGTGACTTCCAACGTGTGAAATGGGACATCGGGCTGGCGCGGCTGCCTGAGAGCGCCTCGTTGTCACGGCATAGAAACCCCCCGTGACAATACGGTGGGGTATAGCCCAGCTAGCAGAGGCTTGAAGTGGAGAAAAGCAAAAATATACTTTAGAGTGCCTCGTGGACAACCCGGTGGGATATTTTCATTGCAATGAGTAAGTGGAAGAAAGATACTCGACAAAGTTGCGTCCATTCTGCAGGTCGTAGCCGTGATCGTCGATTGACAATTGACAGTTGAACAGGGGGCATGATTTTGGCACGTTCAGGCCCACAGCTTTGGAGAGTTAGGAGACGGTCTTGATTTTGTTTTATGATTATTGAAGCTTGAATTTGTGTATACTTGGCAATTTTATTTTTGTCGTGATTCAAATTTGGCAGACTCGATGACAGCACTTCGCCTCCAAAGGGCCGCCCGGCCTCCGATACATTGCGAGCTGCGTCTGCAGGGTGAGGAGGTCAAAACACGGCAGTTACAAGATGCTCCCGCCTCTCCGACACAACGCGTCCAAACCTCTAATCAGGCCTCCCGCAGTCGCCAGAAGCCGTCTGCTGTAAATCAGCTCCGTAATCCTCTCCTGCGTCCTCAACTTGACTCCCGTCTCATCTGTTTGCTATTCCGCTCCGGCCGTAAAAAACTGCCGCACGCGCGTTATCCGACTCACTCACCTGATCGCCGCACTTGTCCCCGCCGCCGGTCAGGTGGGGACTTTTCGGCCCAAAACGCCAACCAAGTCCTCCCGCTTTTATTCCCCCCCCCCAGCCTCCATTCTCGTCCGCTGCGGTTTCTTTTCCTTTGTCCTTCAAGCCTGCAGGTCAGTGCGAGTTCAGGGACTGGATCCTCACCGCAGGACATCCCAAAACCACAGCTATGACTTTTTGTATGTGTTCACGGCTTCCTCGTGATGCATTCAGGGACCCTGAGGAATGCCCGCCTCTGATCTGTTTGCGGGTCGTTTTGTTCAGATTGATGAGCTCGCCTCGCCGCGACACACACGCACCCGTGCTGAGTTCTACATTTGCGGGCTTCTATGAATAGCGGAGCTGACCAGAAGCATGCAGCATCCTTGGCCCGCCGCCCGACTTCGACTGAGTGTGTTTTGCTTGAGCTCAGCGATGCAGACGCTCGCCAAAACAAGTCGTCTCGCTACCGCCGGCCACGTGCAGGAGCGTGTGCGCGTCGGTGCGCGCGCGTGTCTGTCTGCCTGTGTGTGTGTTTTATCTTCACGTCGTCCCTGAAAGGTGACTCATGTGGGAAGGCAATTGAGAAAAATGACCCGGCTATGACTTTGTTTTCCACCACGCTTCGGACGGCTTTCCGATCTATCGGAACTAGCTCAGACGACGAAACGGGTTTTCGGTGCGTCCTCGCCAATCCAGCATCTTTGGTTCCGCCACATTTATTTATTTAACCTTTATTTATCCAGGTAAGGCATTTTAGAGTGCGGGTTGTGGTACGCATGGTGAACAGATAACGAAGATAGCGTGGGAAAGTTACGAGAAGAGGGCGGCGAGGTTCCCAGAAGAAGATTCGACATCGCGCGCTCGGGCCGACCTCTGGCTGACCCGCCGGGATTCCGCGCAAAACGCACGAGCTCCTTCTCTTTGATGGCGACTTTGGAAACCGGCGGAGTGATGTCATCACGAGCCAAGATTTTAGCGATGGCTTAGGCCACGCCCCCTTTTCCCGCCCACAGATATGTAGCGTCACGGCATCGGGGCCTCGGCTCCGTTCAGTTGTGGTTCGCGCGACCGCAACGTTGCTCACCAGAGTGCGCCCCGCGTGTTTGTGTGTTGAATGAATGGAATGAATGAGTCATGTTTGTGTACGGCGGGCGGCAGCCGCCGCGTTTTGATGCGCGAGCAGACGGTGAAGGTGGCGCACGAGGGGCTGGTCCGAGCGCAAAACCGACAGTCATCCTCAAAACATCAATACTCGACCAAAATGCAATGTAAGAGCGCAGTCCAGAATCAAGATCCAATTTTTTTTTTGCTTTGATGAAACGTCAACGGGATTTTGATGGCAAGCGAATCATTTTTAGTCTTTCCAGACACACAATTATGAAACTGCTGTTGCTTCACTTGAATGTCAGAATGGTTTTTTGGGGTTTTTTTTTTTTTTACATCGGAGACATATCGTTTGTGTGAGCTACTCA